>JABCRI010000994.1:515000-562042 GCA_015143295.1 Tetracentron sinense
CTCAGCAAAAGATAACGAAATTTTAATTGTGCCATAAGTTTGGCGAGAGTTGTGTGTGATGGCTAAATCATATAGTCATCTACCCATCTAACTCCTACTAGTGCCTTGGATCAATACCATCTAAGTGATTGGCACCTCTTGGATGGACCATATACCAAAAATATCACAGCAATTAGATGATCCTAATTCTAACCATTAAAGGAGTCCGCTTAGTTTTGACTGGTCATTAGAATTACAGGAAGTATACCATAAAATAATTCATTATTTGGATTATTAGGATCATCATCAGACTGGCCGGATGGCCAGACTCAGATTGTGGGGCTATAGCTCATCCAGTAGATACCGAATCAATTAAACAATTCAGTTCATACAGGCTTGTACAAATCGAAGGGGTATTACGTACCTGACTATAATTCAACCTGTTTATATTAGAATCTCACAGGATTTCACCAGCACAACAGAGGCACATATTTCAAAGTCATACAGATATTAGGTGTCAAAAAGTGAACTTGTGAAACCCAGCACGCACACATGTCTGTACCGCTAGATGACTGAAGATGAAGGTAATAAAATAGAAGATAGAAAACTGCAAGTATGTGATGATTGAATCTTGGCACGTCTAGTGATTGCATAAGTCCGAGAAGGCAAACTTCTAAAAAATGTTTTTATCATCTATATTTTGCTCATATATAAGGAAATAACTTGAATTGGAAAATAATCAATTATCAAAATCATTTGACTTTCCACCAAAATAAATGGTCTATACTGTTTTGCTTTACCCTCTATGCTAATTATGTCACCACTATGCAAGATGAACTCATTAAAACATGCCTCAATGTATGACTAAAAATGGTAACTTGATTCATTATCAACTAAAATTGCATCCAATGAATAAACAACAGTCGGGAATAAATAATAAGGAAATTGCATCCATTAACAAAGCAATAAATTGTGCATACCAAATAAATGACCAAAAGTAGATCCATGAAAAAGCGTGTAGAATCCAAGTTAATCTAATGAGATCATAACTCTGAACAGGAAATTTAGTCCATTTTGGCTTTTATCTATTAGATATCAGTGGAAGCTTCCATAATTTATAATTATGTATAGTAATACTGTTTTATAGAAAACAGTAGGAACAACAATTGGTCTTTTGACACCCACACCAAAAAATTCATCAACTCATCCTACAAAGTATATCATATTAAGTCTATCTAGTTAAGGTATATTCCCCCCGATTGCCAATTGCCCCTCACTGGACAAATGGTTTGGGACATCCCTCCTTATAAGGTGGAACCAGGATCCAGCCCTGCTGATTCCTACAGTGTAGGATTTCTCGGACAGTCTAACATACTTTTTAACTAGTTAAGAGAAAATCTATCCCCACACACTATATATTTATCACCGGGAATCCGTATGAAAACATATGCAGAGCTCTCTTTTGTGGCTGCATAGGAAGTGGGCCTGCAATCCAACTTAAGAAATTTGCTCCATTTGGCAGTGGGCCCCACCACTACACAGACACAGAAAAAAAAGGAGCGCATATACGTTACATGCAGAGTCCCCGTGGTGGCAAAACCTATATTAACCACTAATCTCCCATACATCTCAAATACACCTTTCTACAAAAGAGGATCATATCTAGCTTAATACGGAAACTAACCATCTCATAAGACACAAACTTGATAATGTGAGATCTATTTCCACGGAGGAGGAACAAGAAACATCAGATTTTCTCCGACACAATTGGAATATTTATTAATATAGATATATTTATATTTTACAATCTCTAGTCTTAAACAGATGATTGAAACTATTCAACCATCCAACAATTATTAGGGTTGCCAACTGTTCGTGTTGAGTTATTCCCTTAAACTTCAATGAAATCATGGTTAGTATCAAAATACTTCAAGGAGTTCAATCCATTGCATCAAAACCTTCAGCAACCTCATGCTTAGCAATTTAACAATATAACACTGAAATGTACAGGTCAAACAACCATCATGTCCTAAAATGGAAAAAAACTCGGTCAACAAGAGAAGAAGAAAAATCAAAGGAACAAGATTAAATGCAATAAGGTAGGATCACTTTAAAGATATTACTCAAGCTGAGTGTGGAAACAGAACATGTTATAGCCATCCATGGAACATAAACCACATCATTCATATATGAGCGTGCTAACCCTACTCTCAGTCAGCCTCCTCACTCTCAGCCAAAAACCAACAAGTGTCCATGCTTCATTAAAAAACCAACACCTGTCTTTGCTTTAACAGGTGTTGATTTTTGGCTGAGTAGGATTTGACTGAGTGTAGGGCTAGCATGCCTCTTCCTATTTTATTTTGGAGGCCACCTCAAGGACAGATAACAAATGATCCACAACAAATTGGTCATAAATGCGAAGAACAGATTTTTGCATTTCCATACAGGTAAATCGCATTCCAATACAGAAGAAAACATACCAGATAAAGAAGTGCCGGTTGAGGCGAGTTAGTGAAGCCACTAACTGCTAAAGCAGCTACCAGCCCAACTGCATATCCAGGAAGCGCATACCATATGTATTTGTGCCCTTTGAAGGAAGATCTATCTCCGGGATTCACTATATCCTTGCTTTTTTGATGATCGAAACAAAGCACCAATGCCAGAAGCATGGCAGGAATAGCCTGTGATACCAACACAAATACAAAACTTGGTAACTGAACGGAAATTCTTACCGAAGAAGTCAGAAGAGGTACTCGTAAAAACTAAAATGGAAAACAATGATTGAGAATCCTACAGACTACTGAAACAATAATTTAATGAATATATATATGTCTATATATATAGAGATAAAATATTTCCAGGAATATACAATGCAAATTACATAGTAGATATCGAATCGCCAATGCAATGCCCACTGGTGGATGAAAACACCGACTAAAATCAAAGTTTTCAAATTTCGTTTATCTCTATCATTACCATAAAAACAAAAGGTGCATGAGATCATGCACTGCTCAAGAAATTTAAGGAATATACCATGTACATAGTAGGTATCCAATGGCCAAAGCATGCCCTCTGATAGACCAAAACTGACTAAGTCAGGTGTTTGCGATTTTGATTATTTTGTTTTTATAATGAAAAGTTGCCTCGTGTTGTTCAAGCATAGGATGACCACCCACATTCACAAAAAGACGAAATGAGCATGTGCACATGAGGAAAATTATGACATTATATGTGCCATCATTCCATGATAGCCTCTCCTAGCTTACTATGAGGAAAAAAATGACAAAGAAAGACATTATTTATCCAACACCACATGTAACCTTCATGATCAGTCAAACAATTGGCCACCTCAGGCGTCAATTGATATCATAAATGGACAATAGATATATGATCCAATTAATTGGATGAAATACAACTCATTAATTTGGAGCATCCAATTGGGGGCATTACTACTCGATCTCTATATTTTCTTTTGTCTTCTCGGCTTTTAACCTTTTTGTTTCTGGTAGCTAGCCAAGTTAAGCTCTAGGTTGGATGGTTTGGAATTTTCAGTTCACACGGTTTCGCCCTATGATCCATCCAAGAGGCGGCTCATCAACAGAACGACATGGATCAATAAGTTGGTTAGCCTGGCCCACCCAAGTGTACTGTATTGATTGCGTTTACATCAATAAGTTGGTTGGATGGTTTGCTGTATTATTTCCCTTATTGAAATTTTTTGCCCTTACCACGTAAATATTTTGGATATCTTCGCATTTAACTTTCGTTGTGTCATTTTAGGAAATTTTTGTCATATAAAGATGACGATCTTATGAGTCCAATAGAAATCATTGACAATGGGCTTCATAGTAAAGTTTTCAGTGAAAGCTTTACAAAAGCCACATATTTGCTACAAACCAACACATGATTGGGAGGTTTAAAAAAAAGGATCTACGATGGACACATATTTGCTACAAACCAACACATAATTTGAAAATTGTGGGTTTTTCGGAGATATTTATGAAGCTCTTTTTTATAGGAATTTTCCATATTACTTGATGGGAGCTAGAGACAAGGTAGAGCTTAGTTATTGCCTTTCATTGCATGGTTCGAAGTCAATTTTCCTGTTAAAGATTTTTATAGCTTTTGTAGATGAAGGATCATCATTAAAAAAATTAATAATTTGACTTAAAAGTCCTATTATAGACTATAAACGATTTTCATATGAAAGTGTGAACATGATAATTTTATCCTCGGATCTTTTTTTTTTAAAATCTAGTAGAATAAGCTTATTGTTAGAAGTACAACTGAGCCAAATTGGAATTAGGTTGTGCCTCTATATTAAAACTCGACGAGTCGAGCCGAATCGACTCGGCCAAGTTTTGAATCGAGTTTGAGGTAATACTCAGAAGTGATACTAAAAACCGAGTAACTTGCTCCGACTCGCCCGAGGTCTGTACTTTTTTTGTTATAACAAAAAATTGAGTAAACCGGCCTACCATAGTGACCAATTTTTTTTTTCTTTCAACACACCCCACCTATCTTTAGTATAAATACAAAACCAAAATGGGGGTGTTTAGTATATAGTGAATCATATATCTCATATTAGGCATGTTTTATCATTAATTTTGAATTTATACCATATAGATAGTATTAGAAAAATATTATATATGTTCGAGTTTTAGGTGTCATTACTCGGACGATTTTTGCCCGAGTTTCCAAGTTAACTCTACTCGGCAAGGTTCTGAGTTGAGTCGAGTTTTTGGGTTTAAAAAACTGGGTTGTGCCACCCTGTGAGTTTGCTTCAATTAATAGTATAAAATTATTTGTGTGCATACCATTACAGTAATTTATTAAACGGACATAATGTACGTAAATATGATGTTAAGTTGTTAACCCATATGCCTCAATATGACATGGAAAACACAGAAACAACATGAAATGCTACCTTTTTAATGTTATAAATAAGCAGGGAAGGTTTTTAAGGAGTTTAGCTCACTGAATCAGTAAGACGTATCCGTAATCTGTTTATTAATTATTTAATCTATTTATTAATTAGTACTATCATAAGTGTTGTATATTATTTTGATACAAATGGCTACCTGATCTCTAAAATAAGGTATCAATTTGTGAACCGGTTTATAATTAGTGTGTTTAGTAGGAGAGTGACAAGTTTTTTAGGAGAGTGTTTTTTTTGCTATGAAATGGAATAGCCTTAGGCCCTTAAGTTCTTTTTGGCTTTTGGGACAAAGTTACCTAAAATACCTTTGGTTACTTCTATTTTAAAATTTGGAGGTTTTACTATTTAAAATCTTTTACAACTTCAAATCTTAATATGCTTCTCAACGGCATACACAGAATTTAAAATTATATTTACCATACAAATACAATTTTAGGCCACAATTTTCTTCCATACAAGTTCTTTAAACTCTTGTTTTAGATAAACCTTTATTAAAATTAATATGACTAGATTAATCAATTAATATAACGTGGCCCAACAATCATTAAGTGCAAGTAGACCACAACGGACAGTCGTCACACAACCACCTTAATTCTGGTGAACCGGAGTGAACAGAACTTTTTTTTTAATAACAAGCAAAGCAAATAAAGCAACAAACTCCGGAAAAAGCCACAACACAACTAGAGGAGCCTACGCCTACCAAACTGGTAACCAAGAGTGGCGAACCTGAATCTGGACCAGGTGACCGGGAGAATAATGAAACTATGTTCTGAATATTAACTCTACTACATTATCAACGTGCATGGTAACATCCTATAAGTCTCTGTTTGAACTCTCTTACTTGATCAATTTGATCGTGACACCATCAAGATGACAATTGCAAACAAGTGAATGTATCAATGCAGAAATAATTATTTGGATATAGGATGAACTGTGTGTCCTTCCTTTCTTTAAGTGTGTATGGTATCATGGATCAATATATAATAGGAAAAATAGGATATATGAGGCATGAGGGAGAAGGTATTGAAATGACTACACAACCAATATGATATTGAGCTTGAGCATCCCAGACTCCCAGTAATGGGGCTACTAGAAAATTTTGAAATCGAAGAAATGCTTATTTAGAAGGTGACAAGGCAGCTATAATGAGTGGGGACTGACGGTTTCCCAAACTTCCTCCTTAAAAAGGGGGAGGGGTAGTTTTAGAGGAAATTTCGATGGCAATCAAAGATTGATTCGGAAGGGGTGCTTACTGAAAGAGTTCAACACTATGCTCATTGCTCTTCTTCCAAAGTCCCTTGGAGCCAATCCCACATTGGTGCTCATAGTTGGGATGCTCACACCCACCCCCAAACTTTCCTCTCGGCTTAAGAAGGAATTTGTTTGCTTCTTTTGATTGGTAAAGAAGGAAATGATGAAGCATACAAAGCACGGTCCATGCAGTAGTGAATTATGGGTGGTTACAAAGGAATTGAACACAAACTCAACCCCATCTTTCTACAAAAAAATAAATGAAAAGAACTCAATCCTATCTTGGCAATGAAAAGAGAGAAATTTGCTGATTTTATCTCGAGTTTTCGTCATTATTCCCTCTTCTGCATTTTTTGACTTAATAAGTTAGCAATGCAAATTCATCTAAACTCGGGTATATTTGAAATCATATCAAAAAACTGTGTTCAATGACAATCCATTTTGCTAAGACGCTGCAGCATAAACCAGTGCTGCTGTTCAAGAATTCAAGATTTATAATCGATATAGTGAATAATCTAAATTAGGTAGTACATTGAAATAAGCATTCCTCAGGAGCCAAAAAGGCTCCAACAGAGGATAAACTGCACTATTGCAATTCAATAGCCACATATACCACCAGGGTCCAAGGAAAATCACCTTAATGTACAAAATCAGGCATACAGTACGCCGTACTAGATGACGTCCCAGACAGAAAGATCTGCGTGTGGATATATATAAGTAATACTATTGGAGAATGTGTTGTAGAGATCAAGTTGTACAGCTGTTCGTTAGTGAAGATTAAGTAGGCTCCACTTAGCAAGCGCTGAATACCCCCCTTGGGGGACCTCAAGCTCTTCTAATATTTATTTCTTCTAGTATATTATAGTGGGAGTGTTACATAAATTAGTCAGCATTTACAAAAGGAATAACAGAAAAATTGGAACCAAAGCATAGTATTTTCTGATAGTAACAATTTTATCAAAGAGAGAAAAAATACAAAAAAGAGGGTATTAGGAACGACAACTCCACAAGAATCAGTGTTTACTTACAGCACTTTTAGACAGTAAGTCCTCGAGGTTGTTGACACTTATATGAACGCCACATAAATTACTCGAGTGGTATTCAAGAGATACCAAATACAATACAATACAATACAATACAAAATTAAATTAAGAGGGCATTTGGTATCTCTAAACTAAATAGGTAGAGCTTGTTTGAAAATTGAACTTATTTGAACTTTAGTATGATATAAAACCTCTACTTCAAAAAGATCTAGATGTTCAATTAAACTTTAACTTAACACACTAATGTCCAAATAAGCTCAATTTTCAAATAAGCTCAACCTATTTAGTTTAGAGTTACCAAACGCCCTCTAAGTGTCTGATGTCTATGGACCTATTAAGCTTAAAGTCTAATTTAGCATTTGAGGAATCCTCTTCTAGTGAAAAAAAAAAGATAGATAAACAATAAGGCCTTGAAGCAAATCTAATGTATGATCAGAGACTCCAAAAAGTTGATTTTTCCTGGACTGTGCCAAGCTTTTTCCAACCATCCATGAGAAGGTGCTAGATTCCATGGTAATTGAATAGATTTTCTTTACCTATGATTGTAGGAGGTGGAACATTGACTGATTTTAGACTTATAGAAGTAACCTTATGCTTATTGTCCTAATAGAAAAAACATCAAGTCCCTACTGGCATTCATTATTATTCTTGTAACCCATTCATGGAGAGCTGTGAGCACAAATATAAATCTAACATGTCATTGCACTATTATAGTAGTTAACTACAATACCATCTTTTAAGTTCGGCAGAAATTGCCGTAGAATCACTGGAGACGAGAATGCCATACCATGTCGCCAAGACCAAGCATCATGAAGTCTGCAGTGCTGCCTCCAGGAACCATTCCACCCATCAAATTCCTGGGGAAGACAATCTTCACTGGCAACTCCAGCTTCTTCGTTATCAATTGCAGCCCTGGAAGGCTCAAACTATCAGCCACCGTGTGAACAGGATTAGACGCTTGTTGTGTTGCGACAGAGACCATAACATTTGCACCGAAGACTCTCTCCGAAAAGAAAACCCAGAATATGTCATACACGAACAAGCAAACAAGGAGCAAAGCGCATATTTTGATGTTCGGGAGGCGTACATGGCACACAAACGCGATACAAATTGAAATGCCCAACAAGTTGTTCAACACCCAATGCCCAGAAACAAGCCAGGCCACTACAATCCCAGATGATACCAACACCAAGAACATTTGGGATCGGGTGATCGACTTCGAACAGCACCGTGACACAAAAGGGTCTGCGAGCCCGAATTGCAACTTCAAATATGTGACATAAGGAGATAAGCAGAAGTAGAGGGCCATAACCGAGGACACGGCTGTGAATGCAGTGAGGAGTTGCGAGATCAACGAAAACAGGTAGAACGTCAACAGCAGGCCGCAAGAGCTCATTACCGGGATCATGAGCGCTTGGGACCTATCTAATGTAATGGATTCCTCGGATAAATCGCGGTTCCGCTCCATTTCTTTCCCATAATTGAGAGCCCGCAATGCAGATCCAAAGGTCACAGCCACAGCAGTCAAGATGAGAGTGAGGGAAGCAGGTTCTAGCAAATACAAGACTTCCCAAATAGCCTCCATGTTCAAATAAAAACTAAAAACACACTTGTTTTCAAATTCGTGTCTTCTTTGCACAAAAACTACCTACCGTTTCGTGAAAAACAAAACCCTAGAGATACCACAGTTCTTACCAAAGCAGCAATATTTCTCCACAAGACTTAGCCGGAGAAATTCATGCAACCTGCAAAAACAGCACCCCAGAAGAAAATGAGAATGCATGCAAAACAATCAACTCAAAAGAAGGTGCAAATTCATGCAACATGCAAAACAACCACCTGGAAAATTTAGTAACAATTCATGCAACCTGCATTACAATAACCTAAACCTTTCAGCTACTAACTAGCCAAATTTCTCCATTACCAACACAAATAGAAGAGATTTCTCAAAATCAACAAAAATATTCAAACAAAAATGCTCCAATTTCGTCATCGAAACCATTTGCAGTTCAAAATCTTCAGTCTACAGTGGAAACCCAACAATCTGTGACTTCTAAACAAGTAAAAGATCAAGACTTTTAGAGAAAAATCGTATCAAATCCATAAATGAGTAATCTAGAACAAGAATAAGTAATCATGCATGGAATTTGACCCCAAAAAAGATGAAATTAACAGAAAGAAACTGCTAACAATATGAAATTGGAAGGTTTGAAGCTGAAAATGCCATGAATTGAACAACAAGAGATCGAAACAGTAATTGTCAGAGATTGTGAAGCAGAGATTGACAAATGAGAGTTTTTTTTTTTCTCTCTCATCAGAGGGTTTTGGGAGGACTTACCTTGGACTGGAAGAGTTTGAAAGACCTTCCTTCTCTGAAAGGGCTCCTTTTTCGCGGAGGGTGTTTTGACAGGAGATCCCTATACCATTGCCCTTCTGCATTAAGGAAATTACAGGATACCCACTGTTCTTTCGGTTAGGTATTATACAGACATTTTTCTCCAAATGGACTAGAGACGCCAAATTGGAGTTACCTCCAAAACCTCTCTCAGGTCTCACCAACAAATGGCAACGCATAGAGAGACGGGGTGTTTGTCTAAAGGGTTGGGTCTAGCCTGGTCAAACCTATCCTGGTACAAGATCTAACGTAGCCAAACATCAATCCCTGTTTTCTTTGTTGTGCACCATGAAAGAGCACTTCTTTTGATGGCATTTTTCTTCAGACTCTGAACGGGGCGAGGGAAAGGCGGGCGCAAGGATCCTGCAAATGAGTAGGCCCTAGCTATGATGCGTCGTAACCCAATTCCGTGTTAGGCCCAGGCCCAGGCCCAGGCCTTACATGTGACACGCCTGAAATCCTAGGCTATGCTCAAATCCACCCACCAAGTGATTCAAACGGAGCCTAAGCTCGGATTCAGCCCAAGTCAAATAAAAGTTGAATGTAGTGGCCAAGATAACACCTCAAGAAGGGGAGGTCTTGAGTTCGATGCCCTTTCCCTTGTTGACCACCCTTGGGAGATTTATCCCGACTTTCTTGGTGTGTAGTATGAGGGGATCTGCACGGAACGAGGGATTTAGTCCGGTGCTCTAAGAGGCCCAGATACCTCGTTCCAAAAACAAAATTATTTGAACGTATCTTTATTCTTTTATTCTTTATACTATGATTGTTGGGATTTGCTTAGAATTCTATTTTTAGATAGGAAAATAATCACCTCCTCGGTTGGTGATGCGAAGAGGGGCATCTCGGCTCCTATTTTCTTGCCACGTGTCCCCATTCTACCCTCATATAATTGTGGTTAAGATTCATATATCCATCCTTAGGGTTCACCCATCTACCCTTGGTTTTTAAAAAAATAAAATAAAAATTTTTAACTATAAGGTTAAAAAAAACTAACCCAAATTAATGAGAGTTCAAGGGTCGTCTATGTGAGAGTGATGAGCAATAGTGTGAGAGCCAGGAGCAATAGTTTGCTCCTGCCAGTGGAGCAAACTATTGCTCTTTTGGATATTTGTTCTGTCGCAAGGAGAGGTCCAAATTCGTCTTACTTTTTTTTTTTTTTTTTTTTGGTTCAAGTCTTACCTTTCTCGAGCTATGCACTTTTTTTTTTTTTTTTTGGGAGACCTGTGGATCCCCAACCTTTTGGGTCAAGACTAATCCCAGGGGTGTGACTAGCACCCATAACCTGTCACACCGGGTAAGTCCGGAAAACCGTGCAGGAGCTGCCACCAAGGGGGGAGTGAGGAATGAAACCCAACACCTCCCGCATGGCGAGAAGACCCAGGAACCGTTGGTCCACCCCTTCGGTGGTTGAATGATACTATTTAATCGAAGGACACAGCTTTTTTTGACAGTGATCTGAGCGAGAAGCTAACTATAAAGACTGTAGGTTCCAGAAAAAGACAAGGTTAAGTGGGTGATATAGCGTAGTCCATCTCGGAAGCTTCTCGCCAGATTACAGAGGTAGTGAAGCTGTCGGCGACTTTCCAATTAAAGACTTCTCGATACCCCTTTACGCACTGTTGATCTTAACTCCATTGGCCTTCAAAAGGTTATTGGAAGAAAAAAAAAAATTTATTACGGAATTGTTTCTGTAGTCCACTGGCGAGAGATTATGGATCTGCATCAACCAACATTTTGAAGACCACTTCTAGTCAAGTTTGTACACTGTGATTACTGTCTATAATTCTCCACTAGGAACCCCATACCATCCCTCTATCCATTTAAAACTTAAAAGAGGCATGCTAGCCATACTTCGGGCATTCCCTACCCTAAACGAAAATTTTCATCTATGTTCAAGCTCAACTCAGCTCGGCTCAGCTCGATAAATAGTTCGAAAAGCTTGGCTCGAATCTACTCGACTAGGCTCGAGCTCGGCTTGGCTTGAACTCAAGTTTAATTATTAAAAAATTATTTTAAAAAAATAATAATAATATTTTTATTATATATAAAAATATATATAATAATTATATCATTTATATATATTATAATGATATATAATATATTTGTTTTATTATTTTTTATATAATATTCAAGTCAAGTCGAGCCGAACCGAGCCTCAATCGGGCCAAGCTTCTACCCGAGCCGAATCAAACAGGCCTTGCTCGAGCTCAGCTTGAATACATTTTCAAACTCAAAAAATAGATCGATTCGATCGAGCCTATTTTTTGAGCTCAAGCCCGGCTTGATCTGGCCAAGCTGAACTTCGGGCTAGCCCGATTCGAATACACCCTTACACACATGTTCTTGTTTTTGGCAAGCTAGGATCAAATTGGCTTTATACTTGTATGGATTTAACAGATGTACAAGAGATCCTAGCCATTTTATACCTAGCGATTGGGAAGAACCCAAGGGAAGCACAAACGATTTAGTTCGGCTAGCATGCCTCAAGCTTAAAAGAGCAGTGATAGGTGTACCCATGAATTCTATTTTGAACCCAAAGACCAATGAGGTCCAGCCTTAGGTTCAAAATAGGTACCTTAACTATTTGAGATTTCATATGAGCCGGAGCTCGGCATGAAGGGTAATACGGAGACGCTGTCTTCACGTGACACTTGTCTAACTTGTTACCGGGTAACTTGTGGGTCCATAACAAACCGAAAAAGCTCTCGTCTGCTTTTAAGTCTCATATTTCAAACCTTTAAATGTAATTAATTACCATGATGCCATCTCCAGTCGTCCTAAGGAGATCGAACAACAGCCCATCGCGATTGAACTCGGGGATAGTTCAATCGCACCCACAAGTGTAACATGTGTCTTTTTAATCTCTACTAATCGTACTTGAGATTCACTAATCTTAGGGTTCAATAATCTAACCTTAGTTTTTTTTTAAAAAAATTAACCTTGTAGTTAAAAATTATTAACCCTAAGATTAATTTAAAAAATATTCTAAAAACCAATATTAGATTGTTGAACCCTTTAACCACGATTAATAGGAGTTTAAAGGGACACGTGTTGACCTGTGGGTGTGATTGAACTCTCAATCACGATTGGCTATGATTTGATCTTCCCAATGAGACAAAAATTTTGAACTTTAGCCAATTAAAAATTTTGGTAGGCCCACTTTAATTATTTTGTTTTATTAAAAGGTATCATGCTTATTTTAATATTATTATTTAGGGAAGGTGGGGGGGGGGGGGGGAGAGAATCATCTATCCTTTTACTTCGATGGACCTACCTTAACCAATGAAATGGGAGACTGTCCAACTATTTTTTCAGGGAAATGCTACTGAGACCCCTTTAGTGTCCAGGAAACAGTGGTCCACCTCTATATTAACGGCTGAACCACTGTCCATGTAACCTTAATTTAGTCATCATTGAAGTTTTCAAGTGTTTCCACAGCAAAAGGGGGAAACAAGGAGGAAGTGTCTAGGTAACATCGATCCACCCCCCATCCTCCAAACATCTTAGAAATGTCAAGCCGAATCCCTGATTCAGTTAACCTTGATCCAACCATCATTGAAGCCTTCCAACTCAGCAGGTTCTCTAATAAACTAATGGTTGAAACTTTTCATGAAACTCGGATTATAATGTGCCACACCAAAGTTAAAACCGCCTATGCAAACAAACTATAATCATGAAGTTCATCTTGGACATTATCTTCCAAGCCTAACTGGTTGAAGTTATTGGGGGTAAGCATTCAGTGATTCAGTCATTTTCAAACTCTTAACCTAGATGTAAACAATTGGATTCTCTGTGGTCTTGGCCCTAAGGGGGTCTCGGCCCTAAGGAGGTCTCAGAAGCTTTATCCATTTTTTATTGGTATGTTGACTTACTCATGCAATATGGTAGAATTTCTTTAGATAATTTGCTCTCCTGTGGTAAGATTGGTTTCAAAGTCCCTGTGAAATTGATATCTTCAACCAATAAGAAAAATCCTAATAATAACTAAAACATGTCATCAACAGGTAATTTTGGTAGAACGGGAAAAATCCTAATAAAGCCAATAAGAAAAAAAAGACCAATTGTGATTCATATAAATTGGTATCTTCAACCTGAAATTCTCTTTCCCTCACAACATTCTTTCTCCTCTCCCATCCAAAAATTTTTTTCATATGTTCATTGTATAAGAGTTATACAAAAAATAAAAAGTCCATCAACTCAACAATTATAGATGAAGTACTCTCAAAAAATCAAATGCTGGAAGTTGCTGCCATTTGTTCCTACAAAAATAATAAGAAAAATGCACAACCATATACAAATGTTTTAGTTTTAATATGTATAGGGAGCAAAATGATATGATCATAAATGACAAGAAAAAATGAAGTTATAAAAGTTAATCTATAATACCGTGAATTTAGCGAGATGGGGATCACGAGCTATGTCAAGCTAAGTTGTTGGTTGATACCAATGATGGGCAATAATAAGTGAATCACCGAAATTCATTTTCTCACAACATTCCCACAAAAAAACTCTTTAAGTTCACTATATACGGCTACAAAAATAAGGAGCCCACCAACTCAACAATTGCAATGAAATATTCTCAATACTTCAAATGTTGGGAAGCTGCTGCCATTAGATCCTACAAAAATAATAAGAAAAATATATACACAATATAAAAATGTCTTAGTTCTAATATATTTAGGAAGCATAATAATATGACCAAAAATTACAAAAGAAAATAGTAAAAGTTAAAAAAAATTAATCCGCAATACTGTGAAATTGGTGAGATGGGAACACAAGCTATGTCAACCTGAGTTGTTGGTTGATACCAATGAGGGGCAAACGTATGTTCCTGTATAAAATTTTAAAAAGTTATAAATAATATAAACATGTACATAAAAGAATTCTTCCAAGTTGCAAAAAATACCGTTATATTCAAATTGGGAGAATTAGGCAGATTTGTGTAAACGGGTGTTGGAGCTATACTAAGAACTATCTCTGAAAATAATAAAATACAGTTAGATTCCTCAAAACTTAAAAAGATTAGATTTTAAAATTAAAAATAACAAAAAAGGTATGGAAAAAAGGGTTTTGTATATTACCTTGAAGGAAGCCCTAACATCGCTTTTAGCCAAGTTCCAATAACCAGACAAAAGATTCTTCTGTTTCATCCAAAAGTAAAGCACATCCAAATAAAATTGATTGACGGTGGTGGTTCACTCCTGTAAATGGAACAAAAGGCATATCATAGCGATTTGTCAAGTATGTTGAATCAAAAGTCACAACATCTCCAAAATATTGGTACGCCATTCTTGACCTAGCATCAACCCAAAAACAATTTGTCATGCGATCATTCACATCCATTTGCACTGTGTAAAAAAAAAAAATGGATTCTTGGATTGATATTCTTGAAAATAGCTCAACATCAATCTTGCATCTCCTTGCTTAAGGCACCTTTGTCTTTTGGTACTTAAGTAATTTTGGATGTCACGTTGGATAAATCCAACATTTTCTTCTTCACCGGCTTCTTTAGTAAAGATTGACATTATAGAATCAGCTCGCACACCAGACTCATTAAATACATCAATCATTAAATACATCAATGAGTTTTCTCTTAGCAACAGTTAGTTTCCTTTGTGATCGAAGGAATGATGCTCTTTTAGGAGTCATAACTTATGATTGTGTTCCTTTTCCAATTTTGTAACAATCCAAATTTCATCCCTCCTTGTTATGCCTAGCATAGCCTTGCATCCTACTCTCGTTTCAGTCGATGCTTTGATAATTCTATCTTGCCTTCTAGATATTTTCTTGCACGTTTTACCTCCTTTGAACATACAAAATATACTTCAACAAGTATTTTGTCCTTCCGTGACAATCGGGTATGACTTTTCCTTATACTAAAAACCTTCCTCCTTGCATATTGATTGTAATAGTCATAAGTTGCATCTACTGAAATAAACTTCATGTCAATATGTGGTTCTAGATGTTCCACATATTCTTCCCATGATGATTCCATCATATCATCACTCTTACTCACGTCATTATTCTCTTTCTCCATTTCAATCTGACTAGAAATTTCATAGAGTAAATCAATCCCTTGGCTGGATGTGTTTTCCATTGTAGTCCTACAACAGCCCAAAAAACAATCATATTTTGAACAAGCTCTTACTGTCAAAAAAAAAAAACATATAAACTCTAATTTATACCAAAAGGTTCCTAAGATAAGTACATACACAAATAACTAAAGTGGATATTTATATGCATTTCCACTATTCATCAAAATGAAAAAAAATCTAGGGACTAACTAAAGAAGTACCAGTGTCACCGTGTGTGTCTCCTTCCACCCAAAAAAAAACTAAAGAAATACTAAGGTTTCAGGACTATTAGCTAGATAATTCCATCAGGACAAGAACCCAATGATGGAGAAAATATACTTTTTTAAAAATAAAATTAAACCATGCCCAATTATTAGATGTGTCCATTGATAGATAAATGAGATAAACCCCACAAACCTTAGAATCCAAGGAACATACTTAAAGAAAAGATAAAATACACCTAATCCTAGGATGTAATTTTTTCCAACTGGAAAAAGAAAACCCCTAAAATTATATGATGTATAACTTGCACATGAACCATCATGAGGACTAAAAATAATTAATCCAGATGCATGCGTGATAATGAGGACAATCAGGATAGCTTACCACATATTAATTTGCATTTCACAATAATAAAAAATGAGTGAGAAAAACTTACCGACAATGGTTGCCACTCGAGTTACCTGTAGGGTCTCTTCCACTGTCAAGATGGGGATATGAGATTGAATGGAAAGAAAGAGTGCTGAAGGAAGGAAGTAGTGAGGGTTTTTCGGTGGAGTATTCAGCCTAAAAGGCTAAAAGCCTAAAACCCTTCATCTCCCAAATCTCCCAAATTGTTCCCCAAATACAGAGAGTTTTTTTCGTTTGTTTTTGAGACCACAATATACCTAGTAACTAGGTTTTGTCTTGCCTTCTGGTGGGACTCACAAGTTACATAGTGTTGATGATGAAAAATGATAAGATGACACGTGGGAGTAATTTCCTAGTCAGAAGCCATATGGATAAAGATTATGATGATCATAAAAGGTTCTATTGTCTTTAAGTACTTTTGTTTAGAATACAAATTTTGAGTCAACAGCGTACCAGATATTCATTTATGCAGCTTTTATGATTTAACGTTGTTAAAAGCATGATAAGCCTTCAGGAATTGATTACTAACGCCTTTCTCAGGCTGAGTAGCATTTTACAGATATTCAGATAAGTTTTTGATCCTGATAAAAGCTTAAAGGATTCGAAAGGTTCAAATACCTTAAAATATGTTTTGCTTAAAAATAGACTTGAAGTCTAGCGTATCAGATGCTCATTTATACTGTTTTATGGTTTAACGTTTTTAAATGTGATAAGCTTTCAGATACCTTGAAGTATGTCATGTTTGAGAATAAGATCCGAACTCCGGGCATGCTGATCAACTCACTACGCATTCTCGGCTTGAAGTAGTTCGAGTATTTCACAGATGATATGATCAAAGAAGCAGATTTTGATCAACAGATAAGCTTTCAAGAATCAGATGGAAAGCTTAAAGGTGGTCTAATCCGTCAGGACCAAAGTAGTCTTTGGTAAGATTTCAGTAGGATTTGATTACTAAATAATTTCTAACATCATTATAATATTCTATTTTTCAAGACAGGTCTTGAATCAATGGTGTTGCGGGCTTATGCAGATCAAAAGCTCGAAGGAGTCATACTCCGTTGAGGCGAGAAGACAGTTGCCGGTTCAGCCTCATCTTTATAGGGATTCGATGGAATTATATTACCATGTACCATATTGCCTTGTTAGAGGGTAAAGGCACAAATTGCCTTCCTCGTGAGAATTGGCGTATGTGTTCCCCCCATCTCCTATTCCAGCAAAGTATTGATTACTTCCTGGGTTGACATTCAAGAGGGAATGTTGGGATGTATCTTGCCCCACTTCCCTGTGGGCTATTGGGGGGAATCAAGGCCTCCATAGTCCCATTCTCTCGTACTACATGATTGAGGCTTGACAGTGGATATCGCATCCACCCTGAGAATAGTGCCTTCGTCTAGCACTTATGATTTCTCTAGACAAGGTATCTCAAAGGTTTATGACCCGCCTTTGGTGTACAATGATCTATATATATATGTATTGTATCTGGGGAAGGATTATGAGATGTGGTCTGAAGGGCTAGGAGGGAATCTGTTAAAATAATTAAACTCCTTTCTGATTTCATTTCTGAAAGTAGTTTACTTTTTTAACCTTTGAAGTATGCATCCAAAAGCTTGTTTGGGTCATAACAGTTTAAAGGATTAAGCCATAACTGAAAATTAGTTATGCTAGTTTGATGAGTTGGCAGCTCCCTTCTGAAAAAAAACACGTGATGATTAATAAATAAGTTTCCTTTAACGGATGTAAGCTGTTATTAATGGAATAGGAGTTAGTTATTGACAGAATGGCTCCACTTAACAGATTCTATCTATATTTGTAACAGAAAGGCTCCATTTAACAGATTCTGTCAAAGTTCTAACGAATTGACTCCTTTTAATAGAAAACAGCTGACATACGTCAGAATCAGTTAGACATCACATCAAAGAATATTTTTATATTATTAATTAAATAAAAAAGGATTTTCCTCTATAAATAGGAAAGAACCAGTGAGAAGTAGACAACTATTATCAGATTTCGGGAAAATCAGATTTTGATATCTGTACTTAGAAAACACTTTTGTACTAAAAGTTGTCAACTCATTATCATACTTCACTGTTCCTCTCTCTCTCCCTTTAGATCATTTCTATTTTCTTTCCTCTATTCTCTATTCTTATCTTTCAGGAAACCTGGAGAAGTGCAACCATGGTGAAAACTACTTCAGGCTTGCAGATTACCCAGAAATACTTTAGAGGCGAAGCTTGAAAGTTGAAATAATTGTCTGAAAGCTTAAAGATGATGATCTTGTTGAAGAACTTGAAGACAATCCAGTCATTTAAAAGTTGAACAATCATCCCGTTCAGCAAGCTTCCAAATCCTCGGTTTCAAATTCAACACCTGGTAACAAGTTTTCTCTCCGGTAACAAGGTTTCTCCCTTAGACTTTTAAGAAATGACAACAGACAAGTGTCACGTGAAGACAGTGTCTCCGCATTACCCTTCATGCAGAGCTCCGGCTCATATGAAATCTATAACTATTTCCCAACTTAAAAAGACCGTTAACGTTTTAAATTCTACTCAAGGTTTCATGTTCCTCTCCATACTGAAATTGGCCGATTTCAAGCGCCCTCTTCTCTGTCCTGCTCCCTCTTGGCTTTTTTTTTCCTCTCGCTCAAGTCTTTTCTCTTTAAGCTATCAGATTCCTCAGCTTCCTCTCTCCTCTAGTTCGCGTCTACTCTCAAGCATCTCTTCCTCATCAGTCTCTCAAGATCCCCACATTCACCATGCCTTCATCGTGAAAAATGGACTTGAACTCGACTCTTTTTTCTCTACAGAACTTCTTCTCGCCTATTATACTAATGAAGAAATCTCCATTGCCCGATCCTTGTTTGCAATCTTCTTTGAACCCAGTACCCATTTTCTGAATTCTAGGCTCAAAGAGCTATCTGAAGCTGGATTTTTCAAGAAAATCCTCGATCTCTACTACCTTCTTAGGCTTTCCGAATCCAAACCTGACAATTTCACTTTTCCTTATGTGCTCAAGGCCTGTGCATGTCTCTCTGCATTCAAACAAGGCAAATCTATCCATTCTCATGTCCACAAATCTGGGTATGGAGACAATGTTTTTGTCGCAAATTCCCTCATAGATATGTATTCTAAGTTTGGGTCTCTGTGGTCTGCCAATAAAGTTTTTGATCAAATGCCGAGCCGTAATTTGGTTTCCTGGAATTGCATGATTTCTGGGTATGCATTGAATGGGTTTCCTGATATGGCATTGGAATTATGTACTTTAATGAAATATGAAGGAATGAGTCTAGACAAAGTGGGTCTGAAGATTGTTCTTCCTGCCTGTGGTCAGCTCGGCGCACTTCGTCTCGGAAGATCTGCTCACGCGCACCTGATTGTTTCAGGATTGTCTTCCGACACCGTGTTAGTAACTGCTATTATGGACATGTATGCAAAATGCGGAAGTATGGATGTTTCAGAGAGGCTTTTCAATGAGATTCCACACAAAGATGTTGTGACTTGGAATGCCATGATCACTGGGTATTCCCAGAGAAGCCAACTGGAAATGGTACTCAGATTCTTCTATAAGATGCAGGTGGAGAATGTGAAACCCAGTTTCGTTACTGCGTTGATTACCCTCCAAGCTTGCGCTGATTTATCTATCTTACGCACAGGGGAGATCATCCATGGCTACATCACAAGACTTGGGCTTAGTTCAGATGAGTCTGTAGAAGCACTTTTGATAAACATGTATTCAAAGTGTGGAAAGCTGAATTTGGCTTATCAGGTATTCCAAGCAATGACTAAAGAGGATGTGAACTCCTGGAGTGCTCTAATTCATGGGCTAGGCATGCATGGATATGGAAATGCTGCTCTAATGGGTTTCTTCAAGATGTTGAAGAGAGGCATAAATCCTGATGGTATATGTTTCCTTCTTGTTTTATCTTCATGCAGCCACACTGGATTGGTCAATGAAGGTTGCAAAATTTTCGATTATATGGTTGCACAGTTTGGGATTCAACCTAAGATGGAGCACTATGTGACAATGGTTGATCTAATGGGGCGGGCTGGATTTATCGAAGAAGCATTTCAGTTTATCGGAAGGACGCCAATGGAACCAGATATCAGCATCTGGGGGGCATTCTTTGGCGCTTGTAAGATCCATGGTGATTTCAAGATGGTGAAATTGTTCAAGGAGCGGTTAGTTGAGTCAGATCCAAGAACGGCTGGTTATTATAAGCTTCTATTGAACATTTATGCAAGTAATGGCAGTTGGGATGAAGTCCTTAAGATCACAAGTTTGATGGAAGAGAGAGAAGTGCATAAGGTTTTAGGGTATAGTATAATTGAAATCAACCGATAAGAGCTGCAACAAACAACTTTATGTTTTACATAAGCAATGGCTACTTTCTGTTGCTCAACAACAAATGAGGAAGAACAGTTAACTTCTCAAATCTCAACAATATAAGAACTCTTTCCCCTCCCTGTTAAACAATAATATGGACAAGATTGTTTTTCGGTTAAAAATTTGATCTGAGTGAGTGGAACAAAAATGTTTGTTTTTCGTCAAAAGCCTCCAGTGGAGTAATACTCCGGGTGAAATAGTGAGGACTGGTATCCCCCATTTCTAAACTCAGTCGGGTTTCTTCTGCTTCAACCAAGCAATGTTTTTTGTATCTACACTCGCCCAATGGGAGAAAATGGTGGGTTGAATACAAAAGATGGTGGGATTTCTTCCGTTCTCTTTGTAACTTTCCTTTTCCCTTCCTCGGCAACTGCTTCTATCAGGAATTTTACTTCCTCCTCAAGCAGCACCTTCAGAGAACTGCATTGCAATCTCTGCCTGTTCTTCTCTTGCCCAACGGCAGTGGAGACTTCTGCACTATGCAAGATTGCGACACAGATCGAGAAAGCCTGTAATGTCGACAACCGAGCATGGAAATCAACTGAATACTGCCCTTCGCCAATAACTCTTATGATCAATGCCGGCACCTTCTCTTTTGCTCCCTATGTACAGATCAGAAACAAATAACTGTAAGAGACAAATTGTTTTTATAACAGAACATGTTTGTCCAATTAGATGCCTTAAATAACCTAATGCATTTTTAAATAAATCATTATCCATCGTCAAACAGTTAATTCACGACGTATTTGTGACTTTTGGAAAAAAGTAACTATTTTTATAAAGAGTCACAAATTATTCACGACTATAAAAAAAGTCCCAAATAAAGTCTAATATATGAAATATATTTGTTTATAACTTTCATAATTAGTAATCTTATTTTATTTTCATATCTTGCCCGACATTTTCCCGATTTATTTCCGTATTTTTTTTTATTTTTTCCAATTATTTTTAACCTTTCCCTAGACAAATAATACCGGAACCCCAACTTGGCAACTATGCATGCAGCAGGTCAAATGCACCCATTGACAGGCCTTCTTAAGAGATCTCCAAGGGGGAAATTAATCCAACCAGATGACCCTACCATATCAGTTATTGAATTTGTTCTAACAATTAAAAAGAAGGGAAAGAACGCACGAAGAGTGAACTATCAAATGGTTGTAGTCATCTAGCTAATTCATTTTGCATGGAAGATCTCCTAGGCTGGACCCCCAATGATGTGTCCCAATACCCTGCATGTAGACCTGGTGTTTCAATATTAACAGTACTTATTATCTAAAGTACACAGACTAGAATTACCCTAATCCAAGACCAGAATTAAACATATCCCTCCTGCAACAGAGATGACACATACCTGAACAAAGAGTTCTACAGGCCATTGATCTTGCACGTGTGAATGACCTTCTATGTCTTCAATACTGGGATTACCAAAAACAACCAGGGGACAGGCCATGTCCCAGCCACCACAATCACAGCCTCCAGCTGACCTCCATCGATCCAGTAATGATGAAGGGCCTCCACTTTCTTCACTACTTGGAAAACCATGGGTTCCAGTTGGGATTACCGCCTTCATGTTTGCCTGACTTATGCTATCAGGGATGCCATCCATTCTCTGCTCAACAACAGAGAAATCAAGTAATTTTGGATGCACTTGCGTTTTATCACTAACCTTAACCCCTTGCTTGTCTTCCAAGCTTTTCCTCATCTCAAATGGGACTTCTATCACAATGGCTGCTATTTCAAGGTTTGGATGCAAATATTCAGGTGCCCAAGGATAAGAAGTTGAAGCATCAACACTGTCGTTGCCGGAAGCATGTCTTGTTTGAAGTTTTGGCTTCACTGGATCAGATACATCCTTTGAACCGGAAGGGGGTTTCACAATCAAGTCTTCACTAGAAGTACTCTTGGGAGGTTTGACGGAGTCAGGGGAACAGTGAGAGCTTTCTTGGGCAGCGAAGCTCTTTCTTGCATGAGCAATATCATACGAAACAAACTCTGTCACCATAGAGTTATCAAAAGCTCCACCATTTTTCATTTCTGAGCATAAATAACAGAATACTTGCATCTGTCCAACCATAGAGGATTCTTTGTGCCTCTCTTTTGCTCCCCATCCATTGCTATCACTCTTCCTTCTTTTGTTCCTGGAGTGAAAGGTATAAAGCCAATTGAGAGAATTATCAGCTCTCCATGCCTTGGCGGCAAGGAAATCTCCTGGGTCAGTCAATGATAACTCGAAAAATGGCACCCCATGTCTATATTCCAACTTCAGAAGGCCGTGTAAGTGAGCAGGTGACAAGTCCATGGCCGAACTGTGGTGGCCTTTTTTGACAAACTGATCACCAGATTCTGTATCCTGTGTGGTATTTGCGAAGTCGTGCAATAAAGATTTTCGAAGTGTCCTGTTCCTCCTGATGCTTGCCAACCCAGTTGTTGTGATGTTGCCAGGTTCTGCCATGGAGACCGACGAACTTCGCTGAGATTTGGACTTCATGATTGGATCAAACAACCTTCTGATAGGGCTGAACCGGGCCCTCGGGATTGCTTTGGAGTGACCACTTTCTGATCCATAAGGAGAACTGGGCATTTGCACCTTTGACGATAAGGACTTGTGCAAAGTGAAGACTGTGTCTCTTTCCGAGAGGCCATTACCATCATTCAGAGGACCAATAGTCTGATCACATCTAAAACGTAGATCTTCCATCGAGCCTCTCTCTATAGTCCCAACAGAGTGCTTGTCTCTGTTCTCCGAATCAAGACAGATATCGAAGAATCGATCCGATGAGGCATCTTCAGCTCTAACATAACCTGGGGAAGGAGGACGGAAGGACAGCTCTAGGAAATCCTGAGAGTCTGGTTCTATGTAGGGTTTTTTATCAGAGGTTGTACCTGGGTCTGAATTTAAAGAAACTAATGAGGATCTCTTCTGCTGCACAATTGGCCTATCCTCCTTTGACTGAGACAAAGAATCAACAATCCTGAAGGACAAAGAGGTGTCACTGCTACGCGACAAGTCCATCTTGCTTCTTCCCTCGACAGCTCCCATTTTCTTCATTTTCCTTACTGCTTTCGAGCTTTGATATATGGAACCACGCTTCAGCTCTTGATTACCTGCTAGCCCAGCAGGTCCAGAAGGCGTGATTTTACAGGAGGAACTCCGGTAGTCACCAAAGCTGATCTCTGTGAAGTCTTTATCCTGATTGATTAATACATGGCTTCTAGTGGTGAGTTTTCCTTTTGCATCTCTCTCTTCAGCTTTTGAACCATTGGGATGTGAAGGACAGCCAGATTTAGGACTCCGACTTATTTCGCAATACTTTTCAAATTCCAATTCCGTATCCAGCCCCATTGGTAGATACACAGTGCTGCAAGAAATTAAAATAAGTAAATCATGGCTATGAAGAAGCAATCCTATGGCTATCTATTAAGACTAACACAGAATTCAGTATTCCTATCAAAATCGATTTGACCAGAACAAAAGTGAAATCAAACTCAATTTAAGATTGTCCACCAAAATATGCACTCAGGAATATTGGGTAGACGTCTTGGAAAAGCCAAGATGAAGGCTGAATGATGTGCCCTCTTCATGGAGGTTTCAGATATCAGGGAGCTGCAATAGCTATATGTAAAAATGCAGATTCATGAGATGTAAAGAAAGAGAGATATGCACAAGTCTTCCTCCTTGGAACAAAGTAGAAAGATCACTAAGTGATCTACGGCCTAAAGCAAGATGCCAATTTAGTCACCTTACCATCAATTGGAGGACGTGGTTTACCACATAATGCCCTCGCCAGTTGACGGCCTGACGCCAATGCACACGTACAGCTACACTATATGAATCTATGTCCGTATACAACTCAACTTGATTGAAAATACATGATCAGAAATAAATTCATGAAAATATAATCCAGTCAGATCACCTTTTCCTTATAGCATTGGTTCAAATGTGAGCATTGCAACCCAAGTTCTTGGTGCATCAGGGTCATTAACATGTCAGAAGAGATTATATATGTAGCAAATAACAGACCCCGGCTTCCCATGTAAACTGGAATAATCAAATTATAAAAGCAAATTCCTGATATAACCCAACCAACCAACAAACAGAACTAAATGCATTCATAATCGAAAGTGTTTAAAAAAAGGTCTGTCCTGCGTAAAAACCCTGAATAACCCTGAATAATTCATCAGAGAATCCAAGAGAAGGGCAAATAAGAAATCAAAGAGGATGCAGAAAAACAGATCTTGGAGTAAATTCCAAACAAGAAATATATACTGCAAGCACATTGTTCAGTAACAAAACTAAAGCTGTAAACATGGAAAATGTAAACTTTTTGCTCACATTGTAGAACAAACCAGCTCGAATCAAACAAAAAGCTTTGAAAACCCAAGAACAACCTCTAGACATGAAGCGATTGTTCACCAGTCAACATTATAACCA
The DNA here is from genome assembly GCA_015143295.1 of Tetracentron sinense. Taxonomy (NCBI): domain Eukaryota; kingdom Viridiplantae; phylum Streptophyta; class Magnoliopsida; order Trochodendrales; family Trochodendraceae; genus Tetracentron; species Tetracentron sinense. The sequence continues at coordinate 540,127 of JABCRI010000994.1, forward strand.
AACTTGATTAAGACATCAAACCCACCTAATAATTCCGCAATGTGAGAATGGAACAACCCCCAAAACCAGATCTTGATACCAAAATAATGATACTCCAAATTAATCTTCTGATATTCTTAAACTCCCAAAAGAGAAACAAATGCTAAATCAAAATAAGGATTTCTAGAAGAACAACATCATTATTTTCACTTGCATCCCAATCCAACAAAACATGAATGCTAATAAAAACGGCTACACCCCACCAGATCTCACAGAAGTGAATTCAAAGCAAAGCCCACGATTCAAAGTAACCATATCTTCCAATCTTTCTATTTTTTAGCTTTGAAGCTCTCGGAAATAAAAACCCTAATTTTCATTCTAGGGCTACAATTATAAATAAACCCCACTTAGAGGACACTCGTTTTAACCCCAAAATATTGCTCAGAACTCTCAAAGAATCAAAAAGCAGAACGAAACAAGAACTGCAAAGCAATAGCAAAAACAGAGTTTTAGACAGAGAGTGTGTTAGAGAGAGAAAGCATGCCTGTGAGAGAGACTGTGTTTCTTGGTCCCTCACATTAGGAAGAGGAGGGAGAGACAGAGAGCTGCACAGCTTCTGATCGTGTCCGCTAAAAAAGCGATTTCTCTAAGAAGTCATGATATGTTATGTGGTTTTCTTTACTGTTCTTTTTACTATTCCTGGTTTCGAGAATCGCTGATCGTTTATTTTTTAATTACTTTCCTCTTTTCAGTTTAATCACTGCCTCTAGTTATCAAGTATTAAACGTGATGTGTAATAAATCACAGATCTGAGTAATAGTATCTTCAAAATTACCTTTGTGACCCTGATATAAGAGATATGGACATCTTACTATCTTTACTATCCTAATAATAAAGAAGATACTATCTTTAGTTGACTAAATTGCCCCCACTTATGATTATTGATCACCAAGATCCACAAATCTTGGCTAATTAATAATCAGTTCACCTCATTGGCCTATTCACCTCCACTAAGTACATTGTTCGGATTAAAATAGCCTACTTTTAACATGTAAATCACCAATATGGTTTGTACAGGGTTGGAGAATCGGGCAACTTAGTCATCCGTCCGTATAAAGTTATGTGTTATACGTTGAAAGATTTCATTGCAACAATTGTACATACCTTTCAAAAAAAATTGTAAGTACCTTCAAAAAAAACCATTGTACTGTAATGCCCACGTGAAAATTTTGTTTCCTTGTGAATGCTTTCTCCCAACTATTTTTTATATCAGCAATACAAATCTCATTCCTTAAATTAATGTTTAGGTTAGTAAATGTCTTTGAGTGAGTGAGACCCACTCAATGATTTGTCCCTAACTTCCATATTTTTACAGCATTTCCATACTTAAAGGGCATTAAAAACAGAAATAAGGTTAATTTAGGAAATAAAGATACTTTACTAGCTTTGGCTTTGTTAATTATCTTTAACATAGAGGGCGAATTTGGTAGTTTTATAGAGGGAAAGGATGCAAAACTGAGGAGGTCCGTGGCAGTGGTTACGTAGGTGAACGGGAGAGGTAATGCTCACATGGAGACCGTTTGAGAGCTTCGAGGACGGTTTAGGGAGTTCCTGACATCAACAACCGCACACAGACACTCGCGGTTACGTAGGCGCGAATCCAAGCAACCCGTCCCTTTCTCCTCAGTTTCGTACCATACGTGGAATCTAAGGATCGTGTCTTGTTGACTATGGCGTCACTAACTCTTGACTATGACGTCACTCAAGTCCCCTCAAATCAACATCTCGGACTGTAAGGCCGAGGAGGGGACTATTCCTCCTCGCTCACACAAACAATTAGAACTGTGGTTAAAAAACTAACCACCTCTAATGGTTAATTTTTTAAAAATAATTTTTTCTAAAAACCAATAATCTTGAACCCTAGGGTGACTAAATCTTAACCACAGTTAATGGAAAAAAAAAGGGACACGTGGCCCCAAAAAAGGGGGACGAGATGGTAAGTCCCCTCCACGGCCGAAGAGGTGATTATTTTCCTTTATTTATAAAATTTTAGAAGAGCCATAGTCCCTGCCGGCCGAGTAGGGGACTATTCCTCCTCGCTCTCACATAGTCGATACTTTAACTCCCTTTTAACTCGGGTTAGTTTATTTTAACCTTTTAGTTAAATCTTTTTATTATATTTTTCTAAAAACCAAGGGTAGATGGGTGAACCCTAAGAGTGGATGAATCTTAACTATAGTTAAATGTGATTAGAAGGGGGACACATGACAAGAAAATGGGAGCCGAGATGGCCCCTCCTCGCGTCACCGAACGAGGAGATGACTATTTTCCATTAGGATATCTAGGGTGTTGTTTTTGGCTCATTTCCACAAAGACCAGAAGGGTCGATCGATCTGCCCCTTCTAGCCAATTGATCGGTGGCGCGACGGGATGTATGCTTGGGCCGTCAATCGATCGGCCGGGGTGCGCCGATCGATCGGCCATAGCGGGATTTTTTCTGGGAAATTGCAAATTAAGTCCTTTATGGTTTTTGGAAACTCTTATTCTGATTGAGAGACTTTCTATTAGCTTAGGGCTCTTGTTTTGGCCTATAAATAGGGGATTATGGGTCTAGGGTTTGTATCTTTGTATCTAGGGATCAAGGGAATGCTTTTGCATTGAGAGTGGGAGGTAATAGAAAGGGTTAAAGCATACTAAGGCTTGGGAAAAGTTTAAGGGATGATGGATAGAGATTCTTCTTTGGGTTTTCATAGAGAATGTGAGTTGAATGCTTTTGTACTGGTTCCTCAAAGTTTCTGTGAATAAAGAAATAATCAGATCTTGACCCGTGAATGTAGGCAGGTTGTTGCCGAACCACATATATCTCTTGTGTTTCCTTATAGTGTGTGTTTTAGTTTATTCTTTTATGTCGGGTTATTTTCTATTGGTTGTTTTTCCCACAACAAATTGGTATCAGAGCTTCGGGTTTGGATAAATTATTTTTCAATGGCTTTGAAAAATTTTGGGCAATTTTTCTTGGAGAAGTTTGACGGAAATGGGAGTTTCAATCTGTGGCAAAGGAGAGTAAAAGATATCTTAGTTCAACAGGGCCTCGCAAGGGCGTTGAAGGGGGATTTCGGTAAACCAGAAAAGATGTCTGATGAAGATTGGAAAGACATTGAGGCGAGGGCAGTCAGCACAATACGCCTCTGTCTTACAGATAACGTAATGCATAGCGTTATGGATGAGGAATCGGCACCAGATCTTTGGAAGAAGTTGGAAACGCTCTACATCAGAAAGAGCCTTACTAACAGGTTATACTTGAAAAAAGAGTTCAATACCTTAAAGATGGCGGAGGGTGCAGATCTCATGGAGCACATTAATGTGTTCAACCAGATCTTGAATCAATTATTGCAAGTTGGTGTCAAGGTGGATGAAGAAGACCAGGCCGTAGGGATTTTTACATCACTTTCAGACTCATATGATCACTTGGTGACAACTCTCATGTATGATAATGAGACACTACTGATGGAGGAGGTCACGGCGGCGCTACTCTCTTATGAGATTAGGCGGAAGTCATCGCATGATGGAAATAATCATGTCATGATTGCTCGGGGAGGAGGAAGGGACTTGGAGAGAGGATTTGGAAAAGGCAAAAGCATATCCAAATCCAAGGGAAAAGGCGGGGTCCAGTGCTATCATTGCAAAGAATTAGGGCACTTCAAAATGGAGTGTCCAAGGCGTGCTGATGGGAAGAGAAATTCTTCCAAAGGAGATTCTTCGGAGGGACATAACAACGGAAAATGAGGAATACATTGGAGATGTTTTCACAGTGTCCAAAGGTATGGACAATTCTTCTAGTGAGTGGATTTTAGATTCGAGTGATTCATGTCATATTTACTCAAATATAGAATTTTTTGATACATTTTAAAAGGGAACAGAAAAAATGTTCCTGAGTGATGAATCTGAATGTGAAATCATAGAGTTTGGTAATGTAAAGATAAAAATGTTTGATGAAGTTATTCGGACTTTGGGAGGGGTCGCTTGTGTCCTTAAGTTGTGAAGAAATTTAATATCCCTCGGGCAATTAGACTCTAAGGGTTGTTGCTACACAGTTGCAGGTGGAGTTATCAAAATAAAACGAGAAAAGCAGAGTTGCTTAGTTTTGATGAAGGGGAAGAAGTGTGGTGGTTTATATATTCTGGAAGGGAATATGGTGGTAGGTGGAGTGACTACAAGGTCTGCAGAAAACGAAAACCTGATGTTGTACAGAGGGTAGAAAGCTCACTTAAAGTCTCTTTCGCAGTCAGTACAGAGATGAGTATTCCGATAGGTTTTCGTAAGGGTGGAGATGGTGATGATGTGCCTTTGATGAAGAGGATGGGTCGATGTCCTCGTCCGGGATTCTTCTAGATTGGAGAATGAGTTTTCAGGTTACACATGGGTTTTGACCATGTTTTATCGAATCCGGTGGAGTGCTTTCCAGGATTGGATTCGAGGGTGTGTGTAACTGGTGGGTCTCTTTCGCAGATGGTGCAGAGGCGGTGAAGGTCAAAGCGGAGGTTTGCGGTATTTGCAAACAAGTTTCAAAATTTTGAGAGAGATTTTGGTTCGAGATGGAGGTGCTTCCCGAATGTGGGCGATGCGGTGTTCTATCTTAGAGGTTTGCTTGGTGAGTAGCAAATCGGTTCTCTTGGTTGCAGGTGGTGATGCGGAATTTTCACCAAGGTGGAGAATTGTTGTTTTTGTCTCATTTCCACAAAGACCAGAAGGGCTGATCGATCGGCCCCTTATGGCCGATCGATCGGTGGCGCGACGGGACAGATGCTTGGCCCGCCGATTGATCGGTCGGGGTGCGTCGATCGATTGGCCATAACGGAATTTTTTCTGGAAAATTGTAAATTAAGTCTCTTATGTTTTTTGAAAACTCTTATTCTGATTGTGAGACTTTCTATTAGCCTAGGGCTCTTATTTTGGCTTATAAATAGGGGATTATGGGTCTAGGGTTTGTATCTTTGTATCTAGCGATCAAGGAAATGCATTTGCATTAAGAGTGAGAGGTAATAGAAAGGGTTAAAGCATACTAGGGCTTGAGAAAGGTTTAAGGGAGGATAGATAGAGATTCTTATTTGGGTTTTCATAGAAAAGGTGAGTTGAGTGCTTTTGTACTGGTTCCTCAAAGTTTCTGTGAATAAATAAGTGATCAGATTTTGACCCGTGGATGTAGGCAGGTTGTTGCCGAACCACGTATATCTCTTGTGTTCCCTTGTAGTGTGTGTTTTGATTTATTCTTTTCCGTCGGGTTATTTTCTGTTGGTTGTTTTTCCCACAACATAGGGTTGTATATTATGGTTTTATTTATGTGAATCCCTCGTGCCAAGGGTTTTGGATTTGGCTCACTTATATTTATTTTTAAGAATTTGATTCGACTTTTGAGTGTGCCGACCCATTTCGATGTGGACAAATTTTTGAGGATGCATGTAATCAGGGGCGGACCCAGGATCCTCTGGGCTAAAAAAGGGGGTTCGGGGTGGAGTCTAGATTTTTTTTTGAGTGTCAAGTTCTTGAACCATCGCATTTATTTGTGCAGTTTGTAAATAATATAGTTTTCTCAGAAGTTTAGGAGGCTATAAAGCCCCTCTCCCAGGCTACGCACCTAATAATGCCCGGAGAATCTTTTTTTGCCAAAATTTCAGGGGGCTACAGCCCCCGGGCCCCATGTGGCTCCTCCCTGCATGTAATATCTTGTAAATAATGTGAAATCACACATTAGAAAAGATCTACGGGCTCAAACTCAATATCAATGGTTGCAACTTGTTGCCTTTGAACTACTGCACCGCACTACACACCATGCGGATCACATACTGAAAATTCCCTTGTTGTAAGGGATTAACAATGGGTAATTGATAATGCTAGTAATTATTATTAATTAATTTATGAATAATAATTAGGTGGATATGACATATTCTTGGTCTTGGTATTTGGAGAATAGTCCCCTATTTTTGTAAAGCACTTTTTTTTTAAAGCTAGGGGTCATCTCCTCCCCTTGTCTATGGCTATGCCTCTTAAATTAAATAATTTAATATAAAACTTAACTTTTATTATTGCAAAAGTTTAGGGGGCAACTGCCTCCTTTCCCCATGTTTACACCCCTCTTAAATTAAATTATAGAGTCTAAATTTAAATTATTATTTTTTCCCTCAAAAGTTCGGGGAGGCTCAGCCTTGCGCCTCCACCCCTCCCCCTCAACCTACGCCCTTGTTGCATCAATGGAACTTGTCTTTCTTTTCAAAAGTTCAGGGGGTTATAGCCCTACGTGGCTTCGCTCCTCAACCTATCCCTTGTTTGGTTGTCTAGAAAAAAAAATCCAAATAAAAGTAATATTAGTAAAACCAAAACCAAAATAAAAATTATTCTATTTTCATTTTTTCCTCTTCACTAATTTATTTATTACTTAACAGATTTATTGATAAATAAGTACTTTTTTGACCAACAAGGTAAGGTGGCGTTTGGATTAGTGTTACCAAGCGTTACCAAGCATCACTTAAATATTTAGATTAGTGTTACCAAGCATCACTTAAATATTTTTGGTTGTAATATGAATTAACAATCAACCAATGTCGGGAATAAATATTTTTTATTTATGAAATTGGTAGGGAGCCTGTTGGCACGCATTTTTTTTCCTTGGGAGGAGGGGTAGGTGACATCATTTATATGTTTAACTCTTAAGATTTTAATTTAAATTCTTTTTGTTAAAATTAGGGTAAACAAGCCTTAAATAATAGTGCAAGCTCGCAAGCCAGCTTGAGCTTGATTATATATAGACGAGCCGAGCTCAAGCTATTGAGGGGTCGAATTGAGCTCAAGACGAGCTGAGTGTCACGAGTCGAGCATGAGTAATACCGGGCTCGACTCAACGTGGCTCGTTTACACCCCTAGACCAATCCCATATGATCCCCACAGGTGAAAACTGTATTTAAAAACGTTTTTCACTTGTGCTAGATTTCATTCATGAAAAGTGCTCGATAGTGCATTTGCCCTCCTCGAAGTCAAGTTGGTATAGTGATGGGCATCTGCATAATATCCAGCCCCTGAAATCAAACACCTCCCAAAAAGCCCAGATTGTTGAGATGGATCTCCCTGTTTATTAGGGTCTGTCTTCCTGTTCTAATATTCTACTAAAATTAGATGCTTATTTCCCAACTAGGAAAAAGGAAAACAAATAAATTATTTTGGTAAAGGCCAACTACATAAATTATATAGAATATATTGACTACATATACTAGCTAATTTCCGAAGAGAGCAAGAGGAAAACCATAATCACCATGGAAGCGTGTTCAAAATTCATTTGATCATCATCTGATTCACATCAACAGTGTAGAAGCCATTGGAGAACCATCTTATATATTCAAATCCAATAAACCATTTTTTGATAGGTAAAGTAAAAGTTGTTGCACAGAAACAAGATCCAAACACAAGTTCTACGATCTACAAATAATACAGAAGATAAAAGTAGGAAAATCTCACAACCATAAGACAAAAGGATTTACATAATTTATTATGCTGCGTGATTACGTCCAGAGGCAAAGAACAATCCGGAGAGCTTCCACAGTTCCACTATTAAAGAGTAGTCAATTGTTCATAAGCTTGCACAATATAAATAGACTCTTAACCCCTACTCTAAATAAAAAACCCAAGTCCCATCAGGAAACTTGACTTGAACAAGAAACTATGCGTTTTTTGAAACACCCTGGCCAGGGCCTGGAGAACCGTAGGTATAACAGAATACAAGACATAATCAACAAAAGTGTGAAAAATTAAAATGCAAAAAACATTTATGTTTTGCTTGGAAATTAGTTATCTGTTCTACCCCGTACAAGTGCTAGAGGTTTAGTGTTAAAAAACCCTGTTAGCACTCTATTGAGTCAACTTAAATTGGTCAACGTCGAGTACTAGGCCGAGTGTAGAAGACGATATTGCGAGTTCCATATCAAATCCAAGTATTTGAACATCAAAATGATATATTAAATATTAACCAAGTAATGCTAGTGTAATATATACAGATTGTTAACAAGAAGCATTATGGAAAGTATATCAGCATGTTTTGTAGCTGAATTTGTGATTGAATTGCACAGACCGTCTAGTATATCCAAGCCCGAGTTTTCCATCACTTAGGAGTTTGCCCGACCATTCGATGAGTGCTCATTGGGATGGCACTTTCTTTTTGCATAAAGTTGTCCTAGAATCAAATTCTCAATCGCAACAGCTTCCTGAATGCTTTCGTGAACAAGATTGCATAGCTCATCAAGGGCAAGCATTGGAAACGGTTCCTCAATAAGAACACCAACCTACACGAATCCGTGATCAAATAAAAACTTAATTTGTTTTACAATACCCAAGGAATTTGTAGAAATACTGAAAAGCTTCTTCTGTTGTACAGCAGTGGAGTTCACTAATACACCATACACTCACCTCATAAACCAAGAAAAGAAAAGGAAAAGAATGATATAAACAGAAAAGTAAACCTAACAATATATAAATATCTGCAAGCTCAAATAAATAACAATATGAATCAATAATCACAAATATACAAAAAAGTTAATACGGACACAAATTGGATCACCCTAAATGCTATATTCAGAGGTTAGATATGAAGAGGAAAGGACAATGCAGGCGAATAATATGTGTGTATGTCTATATACATATATATATATATATATATATATATATATATATATATATATATATATATATATAGAGAGAGAGAGAGAGAGAGAGAGAGAGAGAGAGAGAGAGAGAGATACTTACTTCTTCAATGCAAAACAAAGAGGCAGCACTGATAAATGTAGCAGGGACAACAATCCAGTTGCAATCATCCCAAAGTATGATGGGAAGAGTGAGATGCCAGAGGACCAGAAACCTTGAGGTCAAGCGAGTGTACGAGAGAGGGATTGGGATACCCAAAAGCTGTTCACAGACTCCGATACCTTCGTGAAAACATGCAATCTTTGACTCCTGCATTGTGGTGAGTCAATTACAATGTAAGCAATGGCATTTTGTTTTCCCAAACAACACATATTTATGTAGTTTCAAGTTCATATTGGAAAAGTAGTACAAAGGAATTCCTAGTGAATCTTCAGGAATATTTTCTATCATTAAAAATGAAAAAACCATTAAGTATCAATAGTCTAATAAAGTTTTCAGGAGAGTATCAACTGATATGATTATGAAATCCGAAGTTTCACACCGACATTCATAAACCACATAAAAAAACAGAAGAAACTGCAAGACCAATTTCGATGATTTTATAAGTTTTCGGTAATAGTCTAAATGAAAACTCGAAGGATCTTCTTAGTGCAAGATAAAGTATTTACCAATACATTTCGCTTTGAATCGTCCAAATGCAACAACCGAAGGCTTTGAGAAATGAACTCAATGATGCAGCGGGGATGATGCTTTGAGCTGAGAACTACTGCTAGATCGTCTTCTTTGAGCAAATTCTTCAGGTCTTGCTTGATATTTGACCCGTAAATTACATGACACTGCATTTTCGGGAAAAAAATCTAGTTATTAGATAGCCTATCGTTTCAAGTGAAACAAAATCAAATCACAAGAAGAGAAGACAAAGTTGCCTGTTTCAACCTATAAAAATTATGGTTCCTACATTGCATACAAACTAGATATATGATAACCATCAAAATCAAGAGAAATAAATGCAGGGAACCTTTCGACAATGTCATACCAATAATCTAGATGGACCCATACAATTTAAGACCATTGGTGAATGCCCAATCCTATACCACTGACAAATGCAAATCTTAAATTTTTTAAAGCATTGGTGGAACCCATAATACATCCCAAATTTTAGTTAGCTTCAGAGTCAAGTCCCACTTTGTATAGAAAGATACAAGTCCCATTCCGGTGTAGGCAGTGGTAAACTCCTCTTTCCGGTAATTGAATGGAAGCTCGTTAAATTAGCTCGTCCGGTAAGAAAAAGTGCAAGTGACTTATAGGTTGTGACCTTGACATTGCTGCATTTAAACATGATCGCATTTACTCTATTAGCACATTCACACTACTATTATGCCTGGCAAGGATTAGGGATTGATGCATAACTTCTCTACTGATCTGTGCTGACACGCTCGAAAAAACACCCTAATAAATGACGGAATGCTTCAAAATACATCTCAAAACTGACCTAGTAAATCACAATTATAGGAATATTCCATACATTCTCTAATAAACTGCCCTTCTTAGAAAAGTGGGAAAATCCCAACAAAATCTTGTAAGCTTCTACCAAGTATATGCCAACACACCTTGGTCCAATACCAATGCTACTAATCAGTGCCTGGAAACAAAAATTCATAAGAGAACATGTCATGTACTTCAAATGATTGTTTTGTGGGTACGAGTCATCTAGTGGTCATTTCTGGCAATTTTAGGACAAAATGGCTAAGGGACTACTATGTCATCCCAGATCCTGTATGAGAAAACTTTTATTTCAGGCAGAATACATCTGAATGAACCTCGAATGAAATCAAAAGGAAAACATGAAACTACATTTACCCCTAAAGCACCATATGTATTAAAGTTATGTAGTAGCAATTGTGTGATGAAAATGCATAGGTGGAATATAAACTTGAAGATTCCATGGCTCAACTCAATTTGTGATGCCATGAATGCTCTGTGTGATGGAAATTCATGGGTGGAATATGAAACTGGAAAATTCCATATTGCAACTCAATTTGTGATGCCCTGAATGCCAGAATATTAACAACCATATAATCCATCCTTTTTTTCTCCACTAATCCCAAGGTCACCCTTTGATTCATTAAATCAGACTATCCGATTACCTAAAAATATTGTTCCTTCCACCATGCATGTCCTTGTAGTTCCAGTTTCAAACCTTGTTTTCATGCTAACATACATTCTTCTGCAACTGTTTACATGCCTCTCCCAATGAAAGGCATTTCTTCAAATCTTTTCATTCCGTCCATTTCTCAGCAGGCGATGGTGAATGTGAGCCAAGTAGGAGTGATCACCAGTTCTCTTTAAGACATATGAACATAATTTATTTCCAGAGGCACCGAATTCACGTGGTCAAAAATGTTTTTTTTACTATAAATACAAATGCCCCCCCAAACAAAAAATGAGGCTACTTATGGATCTGTGTCCTTATCTGAAATCCAGTTGGAATAAAGTGGGTCTGAGATCAAGCATGATTATGAGATTATAATTTATAACCTTCTAATTTTGTTCATACCCCAAGGAGTTTGCTCAAATGTGTACTGTAAGAAGACTTTCTCCTCTAAACAAAATTTTCATTTATAAGATAAATTTACAAATCACTGCAAATTTGGACAAGAGAACTATCAAATGGATAATGAGTGGTTATTTTAAACAGGTATAGATGAAGAGATTTACATGGTTTAATCACGAGGCTCTTGTGTTAAGTGTAAAGAGATTAATACCATTACCAAATTTACTGAGATTTTGGAGTTGTCCATGAGGTACATTATTTATATCGACAGACGACCATCAGTTTGTTTACTTTAAAAGTGATTAAAGACCACATTCATTGATTTGATCAAGTGGAGAATGATGCAAACAACATGAACTTGACTAAATTAAGCCACAACGTTGATATATCAAACAGTGACAAATTGTAATCAGAAGAACCGGTTCGATGATCAATATACATATGGTTTGATAGAAAACATATGTGAAGCAACAGGGTGTTTGGGTGTGAGAACTTATAGATAGATATCATAGATTCATTAAACTATTTTAGCATGACGAGTAGTCTACCCAATCTTGCTCCCCCAGCCCATCTAAGAACTGTATTTAAAATTTTCCATTTCACAAATAAAGCCCACGAAGATTGCAAAATATCCTTAAGATTCCTATTGTATACCGTCCATAATGGAAGTTGTCATGAATTCAATCCGGTTTCATGATAACCCGTTTAACGACCCGGATGACCCGAAGAATGGGCAATGTGTGGGGTTTCCTCACCATTGGGTATTTTACCCATATTGTCTTTATGTTGTAACCTTAATTATATGAGGTGTTTTTTAGGGTTTATTTCGTAAGAGAGGAAAACCATTTTTCGGGTGTATTGGGAAGAGGGTTTTCTGAGTGAGAGCATTGTAAAATCTTCAATTGAATTTAGTGATCGATCACCGTTGCCCGTGGATGTAGGCATATTGCCGAACCACATAAATCGTGTCTCTCTGTTGGTTTGTTTCTCTCTTCCATGTGATTTTGATTTACTGTTTTTTGTATTCGTTTCGCTATTATTTGCACGCTTTCGCATAACCGTCCATTTCTTTGCAATGTTCCCATTATTAGAATTTTGATGAACTTGTTATAAACGTGAATGATTCATCATGTAATACCTTTATTGCTTCTTTACTTACTAATGGATGCTCTACCGTTTCTTTTTTCAATCTAATGAAAAATTTAGTTTATTAAAAAAAAAAAGACAAACCCCAAAAGAACAAATAGAAAATAGCATACCCACATTTACCAAATTAAAGAAAATCAAAAGAAAGAGTGGGCATTTGATAAAAGTTAAAATAAAAGTTTATTGACTCATTCTATTAAATTGAGCTAACTGTTAATGATATTTTAGAGTTGTCTAAATAGTTTAGCAATAAGTGATTTTACAACTTATTCAATAAGCATTCTAAAGCTACTTTTTGAAACGAACAACATCGATTCTCGAACCATTCTATCATTATAAATAGCTCATAATTTTTAGAACTGAATTAGAAAGCACTTATTTGATAAGTTTTATCAAAGGCCATATTAAGTATTAACCTTGAGGGCAACGGGAAATGCCATGATGTACTGCAACAGTGCCTTCTTCAGCGGAGCATCACTTGAACCATCAACACCCGCCATCACCTGCCGAGCAAAGTCATTTGTCCCGGCAATCACCTTCATCCATGCCTTCCTCCCTTCTTCAAATCTCGAATACGCAGCCTCCGTCCTAAAAACCAGTAAAAGCGCCAGTGCTGGTGCTGTTAACTGGTAAGGAAGCGAAGACGTCCTCAACAACGGCAAGAACTCCGGCAACCAGTTCAACAAAACCGCCGTATTATAACTTGCAATAACCGCCGCAAAAGACGTGAAAGCAATCACCGGAGGGATCAAAGAGAGAATTACTCGGGACGAGAGGCTCGTCAAGAAGTGACGGATATGGCGGAGAGAGCTTCGATGCTCGACCCACTTCTCGTGGTTATACAGAGATCGATTCTGTCGAACTCCTCGCTCTTTTATAACGTCTGCCCAATCGGGAATTGCACGGAGAACTGAAATTAGGGTTAGGGTTTGGTTGGAGGAAGGGTTTGGAGATTGTGAGCACAGAACTTTGAAAGAGATTTGCTTGGACTTTGGAGGAAGATGGGAGTGTAATTTGAGTGCTGTGTTGAGGGTAATTTGGGAAGAGCATGATAGATTGGTGTGAGATTGGAGAGGGGTTGTTGGTTTTCTCATTTGTGGAAATTAGGGTTAGGGTATGGAGAGAAATGGAGGGAGATGGTAAATGATGGAACATTGTTTTAGTTTCAGAGAGTGAGTGTGAGAGAGGAGGAGGAAGTTAGAAACCGTTGTTTGTGAATGAGGATTTTACACCTGTTCATTGCGGTTGGATAGATAAAGAGTATATGAATTTGAGAAAATTACGTATTCACCCCTGATAATGGTCGGTTCCGGTTCGACCGGTTCGCTGGGAAACCTGCAAAAAAACCCACATTTTGAACCCCCCAGGCTCACGGTAAAAATTCCCACTCCCCCAATTTTTTCCTCTATGCCAGCAATATGTAGCTAAATTCAAAGTTGGTTTTGAATTTCTCGATTCAACGCTCATTTTTACGATATTAATAGGGAAATTGCTATATCAATACATAATTTCTGCAGGGTTGAGAAAATTAGGTAATATATTCTATCATTTTCCATTCCACTAAATTATTCGAGCTCAGATGAAAAATATTTGTTCCTCTACTCTTTAAGTCAGAACCTATCAAAACCTAGTAATCGCGAGTAGAAAAATTCTAGGTATGTAAAAATACCACAAATAACACGTGTGATAAGCTAAGAAACCCCTAAAACAATGTCAAACAGAATAATATAAAATAGAAACAGAATTCGAAAATAAAAATTATAATTTTCAAAAAAGAACAAACAAATAATTCACAAAACATAATTACCAACAGAGGGAGAGAGAGATTATAAGAAACTCGAAATGATAGAAGAAAAACAAAGACTGTAAGAATCTGCTTAGAACTGAAGCTCTGAGATGTCGTCAGGTTCGAGGTGAATAACTAGAAACTACTCATCTTCGGATTCAAAACTCATAAGCAACAACAAGAGATCCAACAAAAAGCATATTAAAAAAAATCCTAGAAAATTGAGGATTTAAAGAGGAGGAACAGGGAAAAAAAAAAAGGGCTTTGAAATTCGACCGGTTATCAAAACCAATCACCGGTTCTCGGTTCAATCGGCTGGTTCCCACGGTTCTCGCTAAAAAAACGGCGGTTTTTAATTTTGACCGGTTCTGAAGGTTTTGGGAACCGGCCGGTCCGGTCCTGACAACTGCTTCAAATCTCTAAAGACCATCTCCAACAGGCCCATCAAACTAAGTTGCAAAGGACAGTTGTTGTGCCAGGTAAGATAAAATCCTCTCCAACGGGCATAGCAATTGAAGGCTCAGGATCTCGAGTTCAAACCGGGGAGACTCTCTCCAGTTTGAACCCCTAGAGGTTGCCACGTGTCTCCTTGGGCACCCTTAACCATGGGTAAGGTTCACACCCACTCATAGGGTTCACCCACCCATCCTTGGTTTTTATATATATATATTAATTATTATTTTTTAAATTAAAAAAAACTATTTTTAGAATTTTTTTAATATTAAAAATGGTTTTTAATTAAAAAATAATAATATTTATAAAAAAAACCAAGGATGGATGGATGAACCCTAGGGGTAGGTGAACATTACCCATGGTTAAGGGGGAGTTCGGATGGGCAACAACACAAGATGTTGCGCTGTTACCCCTTTGTGCCTTACAAAAGAGGGCCCCACGTTCAACAGTGGTAAATTAGGAATAAAAAAAAATGGGCCCCATTTTTTGTAAGACGCAAAAGGGGCGACAATGTGCGTTGTTGCCCATCCTAACTCATTAAGGGGTGTTAAAAGAGACATGTGGTGACCTCTAGGGTTCAAACCAGAGAGAGTCTCCCTGGTTTGAACTTGAGAGGATCTGAGATGCAACTGAAACATCAAATTTGCTACTTTGATTTTCACACGATAAATTTAACAGATGCTCAAACGGTTAGGAAATCATTTCATGCATTAAAATAGTAGTGGGCCCTTGCCAATTCAAACTGTTGGCTGAATTGATTAGATATTACTGTATGTTATAGTAAAAACGTGCTGATTACAGAATGCCAAATATAAACACAAAACACAATCTAAGACAGAAAACACAATCTAAGATAGAATAGAAATAAAGAACAGTGCACTTTACTGGTTGAATGGACTGAGGCTTGAATTGAATTCAATGTCCTTAAGACAATATTGCCCCGCACAGGTGGTCACGGCCAACGGCAAGTTGTCTCCCAAGATACAACAGTCACGTCCTGGGTACTGCCACTAGAAACCCAAGGACACAGCGAACCTAGGATGTTTTGTACTCTCTTTCAGGAAATGAAAATGACTTAATGAAGAAGAAGATTCAACCTGGGGAGTAGAATATCTTAAAATTCGTACTTTAAAAAATGCAATAGAATTCCTTAATATAAGGTTGAAAGGAGGAGACTGTTCCAGAAGGGTCATATCTGTTGGGGTTTCAGTTTAAATGCAACAGACATGACTGTTGGGTAATTAAACTACTGTGTAAGTTGAATGGGCTTTGGCCCAGCCCAAAAATAAATAAATATAAGGGCTTGGACTAGGACTAAAGGTCCACAAGAGCCAACCAACCAAGCCAAGCCAGCCAGCCGGCCGGACCGGACTCGGGCTCGGGCCGGGGCGGCGGCGGCGGCGCGCGCGTGTGAGAGGTTGGTTCTACCTTCGAGCATGGGCTCACTCCTTCGCAAAATTTGGGTGCCCCAAGGGCCCACCCTTAACTCCAAGGTAATAGTATATAAACCACACTATGATTTCAATAGTTTTCCAATGTGGGACTATTCTTTTCTACCATTCTTCAACTTACAATACATGTTCAAGTGGCCTACTTTGAGATGAATTTCTCATTCACCACTTCACTGTTTTGGACAAGTAATTATACCACGTTAATCTCCTCATGGAGGAGAATACGGATCCACTTGGACCCGCCTCAAAATCCTTGTGGGTCCCACTTATATTTTGGGTCAAAGTTTATAAAAACTGTTTTCCCAAAACACTCAGATTTTCCAAAACAGATTTTTTTCCCAACAATCCCCCACATGAATGAAAATTCCTGGACATAATACAGAATATATGCAGACACTAAAGAGAGTACAATGGAAAAGTTACTGCATCGGGAAAGGTAGCTTTTGGCCTTGAACCTTCCTTAGTGAAATTCTATCGGATTTACTGGCTATCCAGTGAACATGATGTCTTGAACTGTTCAACCGTAATGTAAACCAAGACAATAGAACTCACACAGTTCATTTTCAAACACCTTTGGTTCTCATGGTTGTGTTCATTTTGGCCTTGAACAACTCCTGGTTTTTTCATAAGTGCTCTTAAAGAATTTTGCCTTTTAGAATTCTTATTGAAGCGGCCCCTCTTCACACTTATATAGGTGATCTCTTATCAAGAGTATCTCATCATACCCCACTTGGATTTCCAAGATATAAGAATCATTAAAAGCTGTGCTTACCCTAGATTCTTTCACTGTTTCATCATAGAAATGGGATGAAGAAATTTATTCTTTACAGTGACATTATTGAGTTACACATAATTAGGTTGTCCCTTTGAACCTAGATCTTGGGATCTCCAGTCAGCTAGGTTGGGTGTCCATTATGTCGACTCTGTTAGATATAGGCTTTAGTCCCATTCTCCTCGATGATTTATACACTTACTCTAAAGTCAAACCTTTGGTTAACGGATCCGCTATGTTATTCTTTGACTTTACATAATCAATGGAAATGATTCCATTGGAGAGCAACTGTTTCACGGTATTGTGTCTTCGACGTATATGTCGAGACTTACCGTTATACATGCTATTTTATGCTCTTCCAATCGCAGATTGACTATCGCAATGTATGCAGATAGCTGGCACAGGTTTTGGCCAACTTGGAATATCTTCTAAAAAGTGACGAAGCCATTCTGCTTCTTCACCAGCTTTATCTAAAGCTATAAATTCAGATTCCATTGTGGATCTGGCTATACATGTCTGTTTAGAAGATTTCCAAGATACCGATGCACCTCAAAGTTTAAAGACAAATCCACTAGTGGATTTTGAGTCTTTAGTATCAGATATCCAATTTGCATCACTGTACCCTTCAAGTACAGCTGGATATCTTGTATAGTGCAATCCATAGTTTTGGGTATATCTCAAATATTTGAGAACCCTAACTATCGCCTTCCAATGGTCTTCCCCTGGATTACTTGTATATCTACTCAGTTTGCTAACTGAGTAAGCTATATCAGGTCTTGTGCAGTTCATGAGATACATTAAACTACCAATAATTCGAGAATACTCTAACTGGGAAATTCCCTGTCCAGTATTCTTACTTAGATGTAAATTTACATCTAGAGGTGTTTTTGCAAGACTTTTATCATCCTTGATAAATCTTTCAAGGATCTTCTCAATGTAATGAGATTGAGATAAGATGAGTCTTTCAGATGTTCTAGTAATTTTAATTCCTAGAATTATATCTGCAACACCTAGATCTTTCATGTCAAATCTTTTATGTAACATCATTTTGGTAGATTGAATGATTTCATTACTGCTACCCATGATTAACATATCATCCACATAGAGACATACAATGACATATGCTATTTCAGTGTTTTTCACATAAACACATTTATCGCACTCATTTATCCTGAAACCATTTGACATCATAACATTGTCAAATTTCTCATGCCATTGTTTAGGAGCTTGTTTTAACCCATAAAGGGATTTAACAAGTTTACATACTTTCTTTTCTTGGTTATTTACCATGAAACCTTCAGGTTGTTCCATATAGAGCTCTTCATTCAAATCACCATTTAAGAAAGCAGTTTTCACATCCATTTGATGTATCTCTAAGTTGTTAATAGCAGCAATAGCTATTAACATACGGATGGATGTTATCCTGGTAACTGGTGAATAAGTATCGAAATAATCGATACCTTCCTTTTCCTTGTAGCCCTTTACTACAAGTCTTGCTTTGTATTTGTCAATCGTTCCATCAGTTTTTATCTTCTTCTTGAATATCCATTTACATCCTAATGGTTTATTCCCTGGAGGAAGATCCACCAGTTCCCAAGTATGATTTTGCATGATGGATTCGATTTCACTATTTATAGCCTCTTTCCAAGATGGTGCTTCTGGAGAAGACATGGCTTCTTTAAAGCTTTGAGGCTCATTTTCCAACAAATAAGTTAGAAAATCAGGACCGAAAGATGTAGTAGTTTTTGCTCTTTTACTACGCCTTGGTTCATCTTCATTTTCCTTATCTATAGACTCCTGGTCTATATTTTCTCGATGATCACTATTAATAGTGTCATGTATTCTTTTAATAGGATTATGTTCTTGAACAACCTTGCAAGGAAATGTAGTTTCAAAGAAAGATGCATTCATTGATTCCATGATCGTATTGACATGTATGTCAGGAATATCTGACTTGTGTACAAGAAACCGATATGCACTGCTATTGTGAGCATATCCAATGAAGATGCAATCTACCGTCTTTGGTCCTATCTTAACCTTCTTAGGAGTAGGAACTGCTACCTTTGCTAGACACCCCCACACTTTTAAGTATTTGTAGGAAGGTCTTCGACCATTCCACAACTCATAGGGTGTCTTGTCTATCTTTTTGTGGGGTAGTTTGTTAAGAATATAATTAGCAGATAAGACTGCTTCCCCCCACAAATTTTGAGGCAAACCCGAACTAATCAATAATGCATTCATCATTTCTTTTAGAGTTCGGTTTTTGCGTTCAGCAATACCGTTCTGTTCAGGTGAGTAAGGAGCGGTTGTTTGATGAATTATGCCATGTTCTTTACAAAATTCATCAAATGGTGACACATATTCACCTCCTCTATCGCTTCTTAACTTCTTTATCTTTTGGTTAAGTTGATTTTCAACTTCACTTTTATAAAGTTTGAACATGTCCAAAGCCTCATCTTTGCTACTTAGCAAATAGATTTGACAATACCTTGTGCAATCATCAATGAAGGTGATAAAATATTTTTTCCCACCTCTTGTTTGCACAAATTTTAAATCACAGATATCACTGTGAATCAACCCTAAAGGTTCAGTACTTCTTTCAATTGAGTGAAAAGAAGTTCTGGATAATTTAGATTCTACACAGATATCACATTTATTATTTGAATCAAATTTAATTTTAGGAATTAATTCTGAATTAGCAAGTCTACGAATTGAATCAGAATTAACATGTCCTAATCTAGCATGCCATAAATCAAATGACTCAAGCATATAAACAGAAGAACTAGCTTTATTATTGTTATTGCCCGAAGGCATTACAGTCATTACATTCATTTTAAATAGACCATCACAGAGATAACCTCTGCCAACATACATTCCATTTTTAGTCAGAACAAATTTGTCTGACTCAAAAACCAACTTAAAACCATTCTTGCTTAGAAGTGCTCCGGAAACAAGATTCTTTCTGATGTCTGGTACATGCAAGACATCATTCATTGTAAGCTCTTTTCCTGAAGTCATCTTCAGAACCACCTTCCCAGATCCTTGAACTGTTGAAGTAGAGGAGTTTCCCAAGTAGAGCTTTTCTATTGCAGTAACTCTATGATAGTTACTGAATGCACTTCTATCTGAACAGATATGTCGAGTAGCTCCAGTATCTACCCACCATTGCTTGGGATTCATCACCATATTTACTTCAGATACAACTGCAGACAGATGCATGTCATTAACATCATCAGTGATGTTCTCAACTTCAGTAACATGAGCTTGAGTGGATCCCTTCTTATATTTTCCTTGGAAGTTCCGGTTCCTGCAGTTCTTAGCCACATGTCCTGGCCTGTTACAGATGTAGCAAAGGCCCTTGAACCTTTTATGTTCCTTGCCTTTTTGCTTCTGACTTGGACCAGCTTCAGAATGGTTCCTTTTCTTAGACTTGTGTTCCACCACATTTGCCTTTGACTCAAGGACTTGTTTTCCAGTCTTCCTTTCAGATACTCGATTGTCTTCCTCAATTCTGAGTCGGACAATCAAGTCATCTACCCCCATTTCCTTCCTCTTATGCTTTAGGTAATTTTTGAAGTCCTTCCAAGATGGAGGTAACTTCTCAATTACTGCAGCAACTTGGAATGACTCACTTATCATCATTCCTTCTGCATGGATCTCGTGAAGGATCAATTGGAGGTCTTGTACCTGACTTATAACAGTTCTTGAATCAATCATTTTGAAATCAAGAAACCTTCCAACCACGAATTTCTTCATCCCGGCATCCTCAGTCTTATATTTCTTGTCCAAGGACTCCCATAACTCTTTAGCGGTCTTAATTGGACTATATACATTATATAATGCATTGTCCAGACCGTTTAAGATGTAGTTCTTGCACAAGAAATCAGCATGTTTCCATGCTTCAATAGCAGCAACTGCCATCCGGTCTGATTCACCCTCTTTCAGGGTAGGAGCATCCTCTTGCAAGAATCTTGCTAGGTTCAAGGTGGTCAGATAGAACAGCATCTTCTGCTGCCATCTCTTGAAATCCGTCCCATTAAATTTCTCAGGTTTTTCACCATGAGCAATGGGGCCTGCAGTTGGGATATTTGGCACTTGTGCCACAATTGGGGTAGGAACAATGGTCTTTTCGGTAGTCATGTATGTTTTGAACTGTAAACAATAATAATATGAAGTAAGATTCTAGACTTTTTAACGAATCACAGAAATAGAGATTACTTCTTCAGTAATTTAACTACACAATACGGATTTTAACAATGCAGAGTTCAAAGTTTTCAGAATTGTAAAGTGCAGATTTTAATATAGCAGATTTCAGAATTCGAAAGTCAGAATTATGGAATGCAGAATTTTAAATACAGTGTTGCAGAATTCAAATACAGATTTCAGAATTTGAAAGTTCTAATTTAAGAATTGAAAATGCAGATTTCTGAGTTTTGAATTACAGATTGTACAATTGCAATAATTCAGATTTTGAATTTCAGGAATTGAAATAGCAGAATTTACAATTGCAGATTTTAAGATTCAGACATGCAGATTTTAGAATCCAGAAATTAAAGATCGGAATTATTGGACTGTAGAATTTTAAATACTGTATTGCAGATTTTTACATGTGCAGAATATTACTATTGCAGTAATTAAAGATCAGAATGTAGTTTTAGTTTATGAAATTGTAGAATTTAAGGTGTGCAGAAACACAGAATCATAGTTCAGAATCTAAAATTACAGAAAGCAAAATTCGA
Organism: Tetracentron sinense; assembly: GCA_015143295.1. NCBI lineage: Eukaryota > Viridiplantae > Streptophyta > Magnoliopsida > Trochodendrales > Trochodendraceae > Tetracentron > Tetracentron sinense. Next base: position 561,692 of record JABCRI010000994.1, read on the forward strand.
AATCCAGATTTTAGAAATTAAAGTTCAGATTTCAGAATTATGAAATTCAGGTTTCTAAATTGCAGAAATTGGAAACTATAAATGCAGAGGTTGAAAACCAGAATTTCAGTATGCAGAGTGTGCAATTGCAGAATTTAGATCCAAAATTACAGTGTTTGAAATCTCAGATTCACACCTTGTAGAAATTCCAGCAATGCAGATTTTTTCAATTAGCATGTAACATATAACACAAGAAAATATTGTCTTAAGTTTGTTGGCTGAATTGATTAGATATTACTGTATGTTATAGTAAAAACGTGCTGATTACAGAATGCCAAATATAAACACAAAACACAATCTAAGACAGAAAAC